>CM075749.1:40301461-40346461 GCA_037974335.1 Prionace glauca
TATGAATTGCCCCTTAGTGTCGGGAGAGTAGCTGGGGTAAATATCTGGGCTTACAGGGATAGAGCCTGGATGGGATTGTTGTCAGAATAGAATTGATGGGCTGAGTGGCCTCCTGGCACTGTAGGGATTTTATGATCAAATATTTCAAGATGCTTCAGGGGAACGTTATTAAGTAATCTAGGATCCCAAACCGCATAAGGAGATCCCAAGGCATTTGGCTAAAAGCTTTTGTCAGTGGCAGGTTTTATTGACTGAATATTGACCGAGTTCTGAGCAGTGACACAGGAGGACCCAGTCTGTGCCCCTACAGTAACCGCTCGAGTAATCCTGTCCTAATTTGCTTCTTGTTACCCTCATGAGAATGTTTCTGATTCTCAAAGCTGTATGATTTCACTCTCTGTCCCTGCCACTCCTCATCCTAAACCTAACGAATAAAAGCAAATTACTGCAGATGCTGGAATCTGAAACCAAAAGAGAAAATCTCAGCAGGTCTGGCATCGTCTATAAGGGGAGAAAAGCACTGACATTTCGAGTCAGGACGACTCTTTGTCAAAGCTTTATCAAAGGGTCATCTCTACTCAAAACATCAGCTCTTTCCTCTCCTTACAGATGCTGCCAGACCTGCTAAGATTTTTCTAAATCCAATGACCCAGGGTCCCCTCAACCCAGGGGAAGGGCCGTTCGAGTCTTCCAATTCACTCCACTGAGACCCCTCACTTCTACACCCTCCAATAAGGTTCTCTCTCAGCTGTCTCTGTTCCAAAGTAAACCTATGTGTATTTATCCATCATTTATCTATCTACCAGTGTATCCATCTCTCTGTCTCATTCAAGGCCATGTTCATTTTCTCTTGCCTCTAGCCTTTCTTGTTGAAACAAAGATGTTAAATTAGAACTGTTTAGATCTTATTAAAGTGTCCCCAGTTGTATCCAAGTATCTGCCAACTCAATCTGAATTTTCATGGCTGGAAGTTTTTATGAACTGCTTTGTGAGTTTGGAATTGCAGTGAATAACACGATAACATGGTGCAATGAATGAGAATAACTTCCTGTGATTGTTGTCTGGATGCCTGCGACTGTGAGTCAGCATTTAACTTTCAACTACATTCCACAGAAATATTCCACATTATCGGGGAGAAGGACACATTGTATTACCACAAAAATAAATCAGAACACCACGAACAATACACCAGCAATTCACACCAGCAACAAATAAAATGTCCCAACACAATGCAGGGGAGTGATGAACAAACATTAAACATTAAATTACGGTGGCACAGTGGGTTAGCACTGCTGCCTCACAGCAACAGGGACTCGGGTTCGATTCCCAGTTTGGGTCACTGTCTGTGTGGAGTCTACATGCTCTCCCCATGTCTGCTTGGGTTTCCTCCCACAGTCCAAAAGATGTGCAGGTTAGGTTGATTGGCCATGCTAAATTAATCCTAGTGTCAGAGGGATTAGCAGGGCGAATATGAGGGGTTATGGGAATGGGACCTGGGTGGGATTGTAGTCGGTGCAGACTCAATAGGCCGAATGGCCTCCTTTTGCACTGCAGGAATTCTATGAGGAATTCTATGATTCTATATAACCTGATCCCAAACCATATTGGGGTCAGGTGATCACAAGCAATAGGATTTCGGGAACATCCTGCAGAAGAGAGAGGTAAAGAGGTTGAGAGGATTGGGGGCGAATTCCAAGGAGCTGAAGGCATGGCTGCCAATAATGGAATTATAATTAATTGGAGATCGACAAATGGCCTTAAGATAGACTCTGGACTCATGGGATCCAGGGTGAGGTATCTAAATGGATACAAAATTGGTTTCCTGACAGAAGCCAGAGGGTTGTTGTAGAGAGTTGTTTTTCAAACTGGAGGCCTGTGACCAGCGGTGTGCCTCAGGGATCAGTCCTGGGTTCACTGTTATTTGTCATTTATATTAATGATTTGGATGAAAATATAGGAAGCATGGTTAGTAAGTTTGCAGATGACACCAAGATTGGTGGCATAGTGGACAGTGAAGAAAGTTACCTCCAATTGGGCCAGGGGGCTGACGAATGGCAGATGGAATTTAAATTAGACAAATGCAGGGTGATGCATTTTGGTAGATTGAACAGGGGCAGGACTTACCCAGTTAATGGTAGGGTGCTGGAGAGATTTAGAGAACAAAAGAGATCGAGGGGTACATGTTCATAGCTCCTTGAAAGTGGAGTCACAGGTGGACAGAGTGGTGAAGAAGGCATTCAGCATGCTTGGTTTCATCGGTCAGAACACTGAATATTGGAGTTGGGACGTCTTGTTGAAGTTGTACAGGACATTGGTAAGGCCACACTTGGAATACTGCATGCAGTTCTGGTCACCTTATTATAGAAGAGTGCAGAAAAGATTTACTAGGATGCTAATGGGACTTGATGGTTTGAGTTATAAGGAGAGACTGAATAGACTGGGACTCTTTTCTCTGGAGTGTAGGAGGCTGAGGGGTGATCTTATAGAGGTCTATAAATAATGAGGGGCACAGATCAGCAAGATAGTCAATATCTTTTCCCAAAGGTAGGGGAGACTAAAACTAGAGGCATAGGTTTAAAGTGAGAGGGGAGAGATACAAGAGTGCCGAGAGAGGCAATTTTTTCACAGAGGGTGGTGAGTGTCTGGAACAAGCTGCCAGAGATAGTAGTAGTAGAGGTGGGTATAATTCTGTCTTTTGAGAAGCATTTAGACAGGATGGATAGGATGGGTATAGAGGGATATGGGGCAAATACGGGCAATTGGGATTAGTTTAGGAGTTTAAAAAAAGAAAGGCGGCGTGGATAAGTTGGGCTGAAGGACCTGTTTCCATGCTGTAAATCTCAATGATTCTATGACTCAGTCCCACTGCGGACACCAGAGAGCAATCTTTGTGTAAAATTCAAAGGCTGGTCTTATATTCCTGATGATGCCTCACTGACACCATTTGCAGATCTGGAGATGCTGGTGTTGCACTGGGGTAAACACAGTAAGAAGTCTCATAACACCAGGTTTAAGTCCAACAAGTTCATTTGGTAGCAAAAGCCACAAGCTCACGGAGCGCTCTCCTTCTGTTCACAAGTTCTGTTCACAAACAGGACATATAAAGACACAAACTCAATTTACAAGATAATGGTTGGAATGCGAGTCTTTACAGGTAATGAAGTCTTAAAGGTACAGATAATGTGAGTGGAGAGCGGGTTAAGCACAGGTTAAAGAGATATGTATTGTCTCCAGACAGGACAGTTAATGAGATTTTTTAAACCCAGGCAAGTCACGGGGGTTACAGATAGCGTGACATGAACCCAAGATCCCAGTTGAGGCTGTCCTCATGTGTGTGGAACTTGGCTATCAGTCTTTGCTCAGCAACTCACCCACTCACAGTGTCTGCACCTTTAAGACTTGATCAGCTGTAAAAACTCACATTCCAACCATTATTTTGTAAATTGAGTTTGTGTCTTTATATGCCCTGTTTGTGATCAGAACTCCCACTTACCTGACGAAGGAGCAGCGCTCCGAAAGCTGGTGGTTTTTGCTACCATAAAACCTGTTGGACTTTAACCTGGTGTTGTGAAACTTTTTACCATTTGCAGAAGCATCAGGTTTGATATTTCTTTCACCTTGTTGTATATTTGATGAGCAAGGAACGCAGAAGGTGTGGACAGCATCAGGATCCATGCCCCTGAAGGAGAGGAGTTTAACATTTTTAAACTGTACAAAACGAGCAGTCAGATACCTGATAAAATCAGGAGCCCCATTCCCCTCAGTCCACTGCAGCATCACGGGGCTGTGTAGCCTGTTCACTGACAACGGTGGATATAATGTCCCTTTAAACTGAGGCCGTGCTGCCAATGGATAATAGCAGGACTGGGAGGTTAGAGTGAGCAGGAAAGGCTGGGAAACTTTCCTCAGAGAAGAAGAGACTAAGCTAGAGACCTGTAAAATTATGCAAGAGTTTGATGGAGTTGGTGGGAGAAGAGGAGTCAAGAATTGGGAATCACAAATGTAAGATAGTTTCTAAAAATCCAACTGGAAATTCAGGAGAGATTTTTATCTGGAGAGTGGTGAGAACATGGAACTCACAAGCATAGGGTGAATATTCCGATGTATTTAAGGGAAATCTAGGCAAACATGAGGGAGAAGGGAATAACAGGGTTCAGTGATGGGTTGAGATGAAGAAATTGGGTGAATAGTTCGTGTGGAGCATTAACACTGGTATGGACTGGTTGGGCCGAATGGCCTGTTTCTGTGCTGTCTCTTCTATGGAATTGCATGATGGGCTGTGTCCACATGTTCCCAACTCTATCTGTTTATCATGTGAGTGAACCCAGTGACTGGGTGGGATATGGAGACATCAGTGTGATTGCTATTACCAGAACTACAGAGAGGCCAGTGCTTCCAGTCACATTGCCAGGTACCCCTTCAACATCCCCACCTCGGAGTCCCAAGCTGCTAGTCCGATAACTCGCTGACCCAGGGGAAAAGGAGTGGAACTCATCTTGTGAGTGAGTTTCCCGAGGTTTATACTTGCCAACTTGAACCACTGGCAGAGCAGGATCCAGAGGCAATGCGCCGTCTGGAAGAGGATTCGATTTGATCTGATTTGATTTATTATTGTCAGATGTATTAACACACAGTGAAAAGTATTGTTTCTTGCGTACCATACGGACAAAGTAAGCCGTTCGTAGAGAAGGAAAGGAGAGAGTGCAGAATGTTACAGTCATAGCTAAGGTGTAGAGAAAGATCAGCTTAATGCGAGGTAGGTCCATTCAAAAGTCTGACAGCAGTACAGAAGAAGCTGTTCTTGAGTCGGTCGGTACGTGACCTCAGACTTTTGTATCTTTTTTCCGACGGAAGGAGGTGGAAGAGAGAATGTGCAGGGTGCATGGGGTCCTTAATAATGCTGGCTGCTTTACATAAGAACATAAGAAATAGGAGCAGGAGTAGGCCATCTGGCCCTTCGAGCCTGCCCCGTCATTCAATAAGATCATGGCTGATCTGTCGTGGCTCAGTTCCACCTTCCCGCCCTCTCCCCATAACCCTTAATCCCCTCTCTTATCAAAAACCCATCAACCCGTTTCTTAAAAATATTTAGCGAGGCAGCCTCCACCACTTCAACGGGCAGAGAATTCCAGAGATTCACCACCCTTTGAGTGAAGAAGTTCCTCCTCAACTCCGTTCTAAACCGCCTCCCCTTTATCTTGAGGCTGTGCCCCCTAGTCCTACTGTCTTTTTTGAGCGGGAAGAGTCTCTCCACCTCTATCCTATCCATCCCATTCATCATCTTATACGTCTCAATGAGATCTCCCCTCATTCTTCTAAACTCTAACGAGTACAAGCCTAGTTTATTCAGCCTCTCCTCATAGCTCAACCCCCTCAACTCCGGTATCAGCCTAGTAAACCTCCTCTGCACTCCCTCCAGGGCCAAAATATCCTTGCGCAGGTGCGGCGCCCAAAACTGCACACAGTACTCCAGCTGCGGCCTCACCAATGCCCTATACAGCTGCAGCAAGACCTCCCTACTTTTATATTCAATCCCCCTCGCTATGAAGGCTAGCATCCCATTCGCCTTCCTGACCACCTGCTGCACCTGCAAGCTGGGTTTTTGCGACTCATGAACAAGGACCCCGAGGTCCCTCTGCACCGTCGCCTGCTGCAGTTTTTCGCCCCGTAAGTAATAGTCCTTCCTACCATTCCTCCTACCAAAGTGGACCACCTCACACTTGCTTTGCCAAGGCAGTGTAGACAGAGTCAATGGATGGGAGGCTGGTTTGCGTGATGGACTGGGTTATATTCACAACCTTTTGTAGCTTGTTGCGGTCTTGGGCAGAGCAGGAGCCCATACCAAGCTGTGAATCAACTGGAAAGAATGCTTTCTATGGTGCATCTGTAAAAGTTGGTGAGAGTCGTAGCTGTCATGTCAAATTTCTTTAGTCTTCTGAGAAAGCAGAGACGTTGGTGGGCTTTCTTAACTATAGCGTCGGCATGGGGGTCTGGGTGCATTTGCAAATGGGCAGGTTAATCAGTGTTGTGATGTTCATTCTAAAGACAACAGCGAGATTATGGAACATGGGATGTGATTAGAATCATTACTTGTTGAAGGTTGTGATTAATCACTTCTCCACACTAATCTCTTCTAATTGCGATTGTCTTCATTTGATATTTTTTAATTACGGAAATATGATGCTTAGGCAGACAGGGTGGAGTGCAGTCACAATGCAAGCATTCATCATGAGGACGGAACCACACTTGATTCACACATTGTAGACTTGAACAGAAGGTCAGTGACCTGGAGTGGGAAGTTTGTCTGTCTCTCTACAGATGCTGCTGAACTTGTTGAGTATTTCCAGCATTTTCTCTTGTCACCTCTGCCATTAGCAGCTCAGTCACACACAAGCCTCTGGGTTAAACCACCTGTGCTTACATTAGTGTAGACAGTTGTACCTCACTACCCCACCCCTCACCCCCTGCAACTATCCACCCACCCATTCACCCCTTCTCAAGGGAGTTTTCTGAGACCCACACCATCATACTCCAGCCAGAAGTAAGGCTTTGAAGTTTATTTATTAGTGTCACAAGTAGGCTTACTTTAATACTGCAATGAAGTTGTAAAATCCCCTAGTTGCTACACTCTGGCGCCTGTTCGGGTACACTGAGGGAGAATTTAGCATGACCAATGCACCTAACCACCACATCTTTTGGACTATTGGAGGAAACCGGAGCACCCGAAGGAAACCCATGTAGACACGGGTAGAACGTGCAGACTCTGCACAGACAGTGATCCAAGCCGGGAATCGACCACAGGTCCCTGGCGCTGAAGGCAGCAGTGTTAATGACTGTGCCTGAAGAGAGCACCAGTTTCTGGAAATTTGACCAAGTCCCCAGCTGGACAGAGGAACCCCCCAAATCTGTTCAAGGTGAGGGGCCAGGAAGCCAAATTCTGCCCATCAATACACAGACTCACTCACTGCTGCCCCGTTACTGCATCCTGGTTACCACTGCCCTGTGATAATCTCTCAGACTTGTGTCTGTTTACCAGAATCCCTTTTTGGAAAGTCAGTGTCTGTGAGATTTCCTCTCTGCCCAGGTTTGCTTTGGCTGCATCGTGTCGTGTTATTCAGTAACTGGACTGGGGGAATTAATGATGGCTGCCCTCAATTCCTTATACTTTCCCCAAACATCTCTGAGCAGACTATTTGTAACTCTTTCCTAGAACACTTTTCAAATTAAAGCTGACTTATTAGAAGTTAAGAATCAATTTCATGCTCCATGCCCTTGATAAATCGCTGTTGCTGTTGCTTGTGTTTGTATCGGTGCAGGGCAGCTGGTAATCTGAAAGGAATCAGTTTTACCATCACTCTGATGTATCACCCTTCTGACAGAGAGCTGGAATAGGACTGTACCTCAGTCCTCAGGCTGCGTGTGTGACATTATCATATCTGTATCCTGGGGAGAATGACTGTAACTAAATTTCACAGAGTTTGCCAAGTCTCTCCGCAATGCAGAAATATGATTGTCTCTCTGGCTCCATTTCCTGTCATGAACCAGAAACTTTAAGAAATGATCAAGTCAGGAAAGGGTCTGTTGCCTCCAGGAGCACAGCGCAGAGTGATCATTACCAATTGAGAATCGCGAGTAGGGTTAGTGGCCTCTCCATCATTTCAGCAGTGACTCAATGGGGAATTTTACAAGCTCCTCATGTCCAGTTCCTCTCGCAGGGTAATTGTATAAATGACTGTAAGCATAAGTGAACAAAGGTTCAATCTCAGTAATGTCCTCCAGCCCGACAACCCTCCTCAATATCTGTTTCTCCAATGGTGGCTATACCTACAGCTGCCTGAATCCTAAACTCCGGAATTCCTTCCCTAAATCTCTCCACTTCTTTTCCTCCTTTAAGGTGCTCGTTACAACTGATCCCTTTGACCAAGCTTTTGGTCATCTGATCGATCACAGTCATGTGACTTGGTGTCATACTGCATAGAATGCCTACAGTAGAAGGCCATTTGACCCATCGAGTCTGTACCAACCACAATCCCACCCAGGCCCTATTCCCGTAACCCTATTCCTATTTAGCCTGCTAATCCCACTAACACTAAGGGGCAATTTAGCACAGCCAATCAATCTAACAGGAGGAAACCCACGCAGATATGGGCAGAATGTGCAAACTCCACACCTGAAGGCAGAATTGAACCAGGGTCCCTGGAACTGTGAGGCAGCAGTGCTAACAACTGTGCCACCCTCTCTGTTTGGTAACATTCCCGTGAGCAGCTTGGGAATGTTTGGCTTTGGAGTTTCCCACGGCAACCCGCTGTGTGTTTATTGGTGGTGAAGGCAGTCTGTTGTTGGCCAGCGTCAGGGTCTTTGGCTAGCAGGGTTTCCCGTTGAATGCACCCCCTCATTGCTGGGAAACCCACGGTGGGTGTTCGCCACTGCCGGAGGGATCTTCTTCCACTGGTGCCAACAACCGGAAAGTTCCGGTCAGGACCATTATACACAGTTGCCTGTTCTGTACAGCGGCTTGCCAAGGTCATGTGATTGATGACTCCGGTAACCTCGGATATCATTCCTGCCTGAGTAACGGATTGAGGCAGAAGCTGTTTCACCCCCAACATGGAGAATGGGATTGGGAGTTTGGACTGAAATTGGGTGGATTCTGGAAACTGGAAAACTTCCAGTTTCCAGAACAAATAAAACTCCAGTCTGAACTTTTCACACATTGGTGGCCAGGTGAATCAACATGGCTTTGAACATTCCAGCACCAACTCCACAAAGGCAGATTTGAAAACAAATTGGAAATTCTTCCATTCTCAATGGCAGAAGTATGAAATTGACCGAGTGAATCGAAAAAGCTGATAAAATAAGAGTAGCAATTATTACCAGTGCAGGGAACGAGTGTTGTAACTTTCACTCTAGACCTCACTGAACAGCAGTGAAATTTTGGGGGCCTAAAGACCCACTTTGGACCCTTGACTAATGTTATTTATGAACTTTACATGTTCACCACCCGAGCTCAGGGAAATGGGGAGAATATTGATCAGTATTTGAAGACATTTTTTCGAAGCGAGTGAGTTTGAGCAACTCAAGGATGATCTGATCAGAGATAGAGTTGTCTGAGGAACAAAAACAACCCTCCATGGGAGCACATCTGCTGAGAGAAGAGAAACTTATTCTGAAGAAAGCTATTGACGCGCAGAAATGATTCATCATCAACTGAAGAATATTGATTGGAGAGCTGAGGTGTTGTGACACTGCGGAGAGGCAGTTCAGATCTTCCAAGCACAAGACTGTCTGAGAAAGAAGGACTATTTGTAGGAGGCCAGCAAAAGATTAAAGCCAGAGTACTGGGTGTAAATACTGTGGAGGATGCCAAACAAAAATCAAAAGGAAGGACGGTCAGTGTGGGGAAGCAATGCCGTAACCACAGAATCACTCTGCACACAAGTGATTTGTAGTAAAAAGTCTGACAACACCAGGTTTTAGTCCAACCGATTTGAACATAAGAACATAAGAAATAGGAGCAGGAGTAGGCCATCTGGCCCTTCGAGCCTGCCTCGCCATTCAATAAGATCATGGCTGATCTGTCGTGGCTCAGTTCCACATTCCCGCCCTCTCCCCATAACCCTTAATCCCCTCTCTTATCAAAAACCCATCAACCCGCTTCTTGAAAATATTGAGCGAGGCAGCCTCCACCACTTCAACGGGCAGAGAATTCCAGAGATTCACCACCCTTTGAGTGAAGAAGTTCCTCCTCAACTCCGTTCTAAAACGCCCCCCCTTTATCTTGAGGCTGTGCCCCCTAGTCCTACTGTCTTTTTTGAGCAGGAAGAGTCTCTCCACCTCTATCCTATCCATCCCTTTCATCATCTTATACGTCTCAATGAGATCTCCCCTCATTCTTCTAAACTCCAACGAGTACAAGCCTAGTTCATTCAGCCTCTCCTCATAGCTCAACCCTCTCAACTCCGGTATCAGCCTAGTAAACCTCCTCTGCACTCCCTCCAGGGCCAAAATATCCTTGCGCAGGTGCGGCGCCCAAAACTGCACACAGTACTCCAGCTGCGGCCTCACCAATGCCCTATACAGCTGCAGCAAGACCTCCCTACTTTTATATTCAATCCCCCTCGCTATGAAGGCCAGCATCCCATTTGCCTTCCTGACCACCTGCTGCACCTGCAAGCTGGGTTTTTACGACTCATGCACAAAGACCCCGAGGTCCCTCTGCACCGTCGCCTGCTGCAGTTTTTCACCCCGTAAGTAATAGTCCTTCCTACCATTCTTCCTAACAAAGTGGACCACCTCACACTTGCCAACATTTGCTGAAAAGTACATGAGAAATCGGAGCAGGAGAAAGCAGTCGGACCTGCAAACCCATTCCGCCATTTAATGAGATCATGTCTGATCTATTCAACACTGTTTTCCTGCACTTTCTCCACATACCTTGATGTTTTCATGATGTAGAAATCTGTCGATTCCAGTCTGGAACAATACCCAATGATTGAGCCTTCTCGGGACAGAGAATTCCAAAGATTCACTATCTATATCTATATACGTGAACAGTTGTGTTCACATTATTTATTAATGACTTGGAAGGGGGAGAACTGAATTATTATCTCCAAACCTGCAGGTGATACAAAGTTGGGTGGGAAGGTGAGCTGTGGGGAGGATACAGAGATGCTGCAGGGTGTCTTAGACAATCTGAGTGTGTGGGTATCTGCACAGCAGACGCAGTATAGTGTGGATTGTGAACAGAACATTTCAAAGTTAAAAATCAACATTGCTGTGGCTCTGGAGTCACATGTAGGCCAGACCGGGTAAGGACGGCAGATTTCCTTCCCTAAAGGACATTAGTGAACAAGGTGAGTTTTTGCAACAATTAATGACGGTTTCTTGGTCTCCACAACTAAGACTATCTTTATCTTCCAGATTAAATAATTAAATTTAAATTCCACCAGTTGCTGTGGTGGGATTTGAATCCAGGTCCCTGGAATATTAGCCTGGGCCTCAGGATTACTAATCCGGTGACGTCTCCAGTCACACTGCCGTTTGGGAGAGTTCACTGAGGGTGAATTAACTGCTGCATTTCCTCCATTTAAACAGTAACCACATTTCCAAAGAACTTCATTGGCTGCCCAGCGATCTGAGACACCCAGTCAGTGAAAGGTGTTATATAAATGCAAATCTTTCTGTTTTTCTCATTCGTGTTTTTGGTTTTTTTGCCATTTGTTTTTTTCCATCAGTTTCCCAAGTGGCAGCTTATCAAATCCACGTAAATCACCCCTCGGTCTTACCCTCACCCACATCTCATCTTTGTGGCATGAGCAGAAAACGTGATTAAGTTGTTCTGTCTCGACGCCATTTCCCAAATCCAGCTGGTCTCTCAACACCGTCCTCATCACTGATGATAAAAGATCGATAAAGTAGACAAGTGGGATGCATCTTCTTGTGGGACTTTCCAGGACGAGAGGTATAGGTATCTTAGGATAAGGGGCAGCAAATTTAAAACAGAGTTGAGGAGAAACTACTTCTCCCAAAGGGTTGTGAATCTGTGGAATTCGCTACCCCACAGTGTGGTGGATGCTGAGACAGTGAGTAAATTTAAGGAGGGGTTAGATAGATTTCTAATTGGTAATGGGTTGAAGGATCAGGGGGAGAAGGCAGGAAAATGGGGATGAGGAGCATATCTGTCATGATCAAATGGCAGAGCGGACTCGATGGGCCGAATGGCCTAATTCTGCTCCTATATCTAGAACATAGAACAGTACAGCACAGTACAGGCCCTTTGGATCTCGATGTTGTGCCGAGCTATGTCCAAACCCAAGATCAAGCTATCCCACTCCCTATCATTCTGGTGTGCTCCACGTGCCTATCCAATAACCACTTGAAAGTTTCTAAAGTGTCCGACTCCACTATCCCAGCAGGCAATCCATTCCACACCCCAACCACTCTCTGAGTAAAGAATCCACCTCGGACATCCCTCCTATATCTCCCACCATGAACCTTATAGTTATGCCCCTCTAGTAACCGTTCCATCCACTTGAGGAATCCAGGTCCCCAGAACATTAGGTCAAGTGGGTCTTTAGGCCCCCAAAATTTCACTGCTCTTCAGTGAGGTCTAGAGTGAAACTTGCAACACTCATTCCCTGCACTAACTTATGAACTTGTCCTTTGTAATTCATGGTAGAATTTTCCCTAATGTCAACTCTCTCAATCTCTCCATATCATCTTACGATGCCATCCTCTGAACAAATCCCTAAATACTTCTACCAGCACATCCTCGAGTTTCCAGAAAGTTCCAAGGTCAGTCACATCTGGTCCAGGTGCACAATTCATTTTTCAGACGTGAGCTGTGTGAGAATGTTCATGTTCTCACAACCCCCATTCTGTCTGTCGTGGGTTATCGAGATACAGCGTTACTGTAGGATTCTAGCCCAGTACTGCACAGGGCTGTGAGGTAAAGAGCATTAGCTGGAGGTTCTGGCTGTCACTTGGTATTGTACAGCAATTACAGTAATTGATTCAGCGTAAAGATATGCTTGGTTTCATCGGTCAGAACATTGAATACTGGAGTTGGGATGTCTTGTTGAAGTTGTACAAAACATTGCTAAAGCCACACTTGGAATACTGTGTACAGTTCTGGTCACCCTATTATACAAAGGAAGTTATTAAAATAGAAAGAGTGCAGAAAAGATACTGGGATTTGATGGTTTGAGGAGAGGCTGAATAGACTGGGACTTTTTTCTCTGGAGTGTAGGAGACTCAGGGGTAATCTATAAATAATGAGGGGCACAGATCAACGAGATAGTCAATATCTTTCCCCAAAGGTAGGGGAGATTAAAACTAGAGGGCATAGGTTTAAGGTAAGAGACACAAAAGTGTCCAGAGAGGCAATTTTTTCACAGAGGATGATGAGTGTCTGGAACAAGCTGCCAGAGGTAGTAGTAGAGGTGGGTACAATGTTGTCTTTTAAAAAGCATTTAGATGGTTACACGGGTAATATGTGTGTAGAGGGACATGGTCAAATGCAGGCAATTGGGTTTAGCTTAGGGGTTTTAAAAAAGGAGTAGCATGGACAAGTTAGGTCAAAGGGCCTGTTTCCATGCTGTAAACTTCTATGACTCTCTAAACAGCAGATGTACAGGATTAACAGTGATTAGTGGAGGTCTATTAAATGAACGAGGGGTACTCAGGAAACATTGGGCAGTGGCAAGAGGTATTGGAACCTGTTCTGCAGCCTTCAGAAAGCAGGATCGGAACATAACCAAAACAAAAGCTAGCCCAAGGTCAGCGTGGTGAAGTAGTTTGAAAGTGTGAAGCTTAAAACCGTTTTAATGCACCTCCCAACAGATGGGTGGCACGGTGGTTAGCACTGCTGCCTCATAGCACCAGGGACCTGAGTTCGATTCCCGGCTTGGGTCACTGTCTGTGTGGAGTTTGCACATTCTCTCCATGTCTGTGTGGGTTTCCTCTTGGTGCTCCAGTTCCCTCCCACAATCCAAATCTGCGCTGGTTAGGTAGATTGGCCATGCTGAGTTGTCCCTTAGTGTCAGGAGGACTAGCTAGGATAAACGCATAGGGCTTTGAGGATCGGGCCTGGGTGAGATTGTGGTTGGCACAGTCTCGATGGGCCAAACGGCCACTTTCTGCACTGTATAATTCTAAGATTCTGTGGTGGCACAGTGGTTAGCACTGCTGCCTAATAATGCCAGGGTCCCAGGTTCAATTCCGGCCTTGGATCACTGTCCGTTTGGCGTTTGCATGTTCTCCCCGTGACTGTGTGGGTTTCCTCTGGGTTCTCTGGTTTCCTGTTCCTCCCACAGTCCAGAGATGTGTGGGTTAGGTGATTGGCCATGCTAAATTGCCCCTAATGTCAGGGGGATTAGCAGGGTAAGTATGTGAGGTTATAGGAATTGGATCTAGGTGGGATTGTGAACGGTACAGACTCGATGGGCCAAATGACTTCCTTCTGCACTGTACGGATTCTATGTTTTTTTTAGTGCAAGTTTCTACAGAACCACAATCACAAAACTGAACTGTTTCTGTTTCTGTCACAAACAGGATGGACCTGCCACCGTCCCATAAACCACCACCTCCCGAAACAAAGACAGAGATGAAGAGTCACCTCACAGCAGATGACATCCAGGTAACAGGAGGTTAAAGTCGGTAACAGCTCACTCTGCATCCATCAGGAGATTTAAACCATTCCCAAGTAACCAGGAGAGTGTGACTGGCCAGGGGTGTGGGTGATAGAGGGGGAGCATGCACATCCCCAGGGGAGGGCACCAAGACCCCTATTGTGTGGGACGTTTGGGGGAGTAAATGTCTTTGTAAGGCCAGTTAATGGTGTGAGCTCACCAATGGTGTTGCTTCACTGAGATACTTGTGGAGAGTCGAATATCATTGGGTTCCTTTCATGGCCAGTTCTTGGAATCACAGACTTTGGGAAGGATATCAAGGACTTGCAGGAAGTGCAGAAGAGATTTGTTAAAACAATGCCAGAAGTCAGGATCTTCAGTTACATGGAAAAGCTGGGAGTGTTCCCAGAGTGGAGGGAGATTTAATAGAAGCGCTCACAACCAAGTTTTAACACAGTGAGTAAGAACAAACTGCAGGAAAGCCAGTGATCAGAGGACTCGGGTTAAAAATCATTGTAAAAAACCAGAGAGAAAACATTAAAGAATGTTTAAAGGCAGCAAAGTGTTCAGATCAGAAATCACTGCCTGAAAGGGTGGATTCAGTCGTAATCTTCAAAGAGAATTTGCTAAGTATTTACAAATGAAAACTTAGCAGAGCGAAAGAGAGGCAGGAGGAGAGTGTGATTAATTGACGAGCTCTTATCAGCAAGCTGGCAGAGACAGAATGGGGCAAATGGAGTTCCGCACACACACACGCGCCCTGTGTATACTTCACCCACAGAGGCCAGGCAATGTGAGCTGCTGTGTTACAAAGACAGCACACAAGCCTGGGTTCCCAGCCTCATTCCAAGACCCCATTCAGACAGGGACCAGGGACCAGGGCCGTGTGACTCAGGTTTCAGTAAGTACCTCTTCACATGTGAAGTACTGAGTCCTACACTGCCGGCTGAGCCATTAAACTGGGGGCCCTGATTTCCTCTCTGGTGGATATTAAAAATCCCATATCATTCTTCAAAAATGAAATAGAGAGCTTACCGGTTCCTGTCCAACACTTATCCTTCAATAAACAACATCACCTTCAGATTATCTGGCCATTTATCCCATTTCTGTTTGTGGGACGATCCTGTGTGTAAATTGGCTGCAGTGTTTCACCTGATCACAACAGTGACTACAATTCCAGTGGAACTGATTGGCAGTGAAACTCTGTTGGATGCCCTGAGTTCATGATCATCACAGGATTCTGTTCCTCATCCCCCAGAACTCGGGGATTATCTGCGTTTTACCACGGAGCAGATATTCAGAGCAGCCAGCATGACACCACAACAATTAGATCATGTTTAGAATGCTCACCCCATAAACCTCCCAATACACATTTAATAAATCAAGTATTTACAGCTTAAAATGAGTCACAAGCCAACTGGACTTCCGCAAAACACTAACTGTGAATAATTTGTCATAATCCACAAGACTCAAAGCTCTTTCAGTGGAACAGTTCACCCAGCAGAAAACAGGCAACAAGCAGCAACACAGCTGGGAAACAGTAATCTATTCATGGAGCCTTTGACCAAGTCTTCCCCTGCTACTGAAATCACCGACTCTCACTGGGGTAGGGGTCCCACACACACTGACTCTCACTGGGGTACGGGTCCCACACACACTGACTCTCACTGGGGTACGGGTCCCACACACACTGACTCTCACTGGGGTACGGCTCCCACACACACTGACTCTCACTGGGGTACGGGTCCCACACACACTGACTCTCACTGGGGTACGGGTCCCACACACACTGACTCTCACTGGGGTACGGGTCCCACACACACTGACTCTCACTGGGGTACGGGTCCCACACACACTGACTCTCACTGGGGTACGGGTCCCACACACACTGACTCTCACTGGGGTACGGGTCCCACACACACTGACTCTCACTGGGGTACGGCCCCCACACACACTGACTCTCACTGGGGTACGGGTCCCACACACACTGACTCTCACTGGGGTACGGTTCCCACACACACTGACTCTCACTGGAGTACGGGTCCCACACACACTGACTCTCACTGGGGTCCCACACACACTGACTCTCACTGGGGTACGGGTCCCACACACACTGACTCTCACTGGGGTACGGGTCCCACACACACTGACTCTCACAGGGGTACGGGTCCCACACACACTGACTCTCACTGGGGTACGGGTCCTGCACACACTGACTCCCACTGGGGTACGGGTCCCGCACACACTGACTCTCACTGGGGTACGGCTCCCACACACACTGACCCTCAGTGGGGTAGGGGTCCCACACACAGTGACTCTCACTGGGGTACGGGTCCCACACACACTGGGGTACGGCTCCCACACACACTGACTCTCACTGGGGTACGGGTCCCACACACACTGACTCTCACTGGGGTACGGGTCCCGCACACACTGACTCTCACTGGGGTACGGGTCCCACACACACTGGGGTACGGGTCCCACACACACTGACTCTCACTGGGGTACGGGTCCCACACACACTGACTCTCACTGGGGTACGGCTCCCACACACACTGACTCTCACTGGAGTACGGATCCCACACACACTGACTCTCACTGGGGTACGGGTCCCAACACACACTGACTCTCACTGGGGTACGGCTCCCACACACACTGACTCTCACTGGGGTACGGGTCCCCCACACACACTGACTCTCACTGGGGTAGGGGTCCCACACACACTGACTCTCACTGGGGTAGGGGTCCCACACACACTGACCCTCACTGGGGTAGGGGTCCCACACACACTGACTCTCACTGGGGTACGGGTCCCACACACACTGACTCTCACTGGGGTAGGGGTCCCACACACACTGACTCTCACTGGGGTACGGCTCCCGCACACACTGACTCTCACTGGGGTACGGGTCCCACACACACTGACTCTCACTGGGGTACGGCTCCCACACACACTGACTCTCACTGGGGTACGGCTCCCACACACACTGACTCTCACTGGGGTACAGTTACGTTGAGGGAAGTGAGGGAATTTCTCAGCTTTCCAGAACATTCCTTTATTGTTGTGGTTTTAATTGAAAAAGCACATTTTGTGTTTTTTTAATTGATCTGTTGCAGTAAAGACCCCCATCTGCTCTCCTGCAACCTAATCCCTGATTCACTGTCACCCTGTACGAGACTTGCAAATCGGAAAGGTATTTGGCCACAGTTTAACATCTCACCCAGATAACAGTGCTGCACCCCCACAGTGCTGCACCCCCACAGTGCTGCACCCCCACAGTGCTGCACCCCCACAGTGCTGCACCCCCACAGTGCTGCACCCTCACAGTGCTGCACCCCCACAGTGCTGCACCCTCACAGTGCTGCACCCCCACAGTGCTGCACCCCCACAGTGCTGCACCCTCACAGTGCTGCACTCTCACAGTGCTGTACCCCCACAGTGCTGCACCCTCACAGTGCTGTACCCCCACAGTGCTGCACCCTCACAGTGCTGTACCCCCACAGTGCTGCACCCTCACAGTGCTGCACCCCCACAGTACTGTACCCCCACAGTGCAGCACCCCCACAGTGCAGCACCCCCACAGTGCTGCACCCCCACAGTGCTGCACCCCCACAGTGCTGTACCCTCACAGTGCTGCACCCTCACAGTGCTGCACCCCCACAGTGCTGCACCCCCACAGTGCTGCACCCTCACAGTGCTGCACCCCCACAGTGCTGCACCCCCACAGTGCTGCACCCTCACAGTGCTGCACCCCCACAGTGCTGCACCCTCACAGTGCTGCACCCCCACAGTGCTGCACCCCCACAGTGCTGCACCCTCACAGTGCTGCACCCTCACAGTGCTGCACCCTCACAGTGCTGCACCCCCACAGTGCTGCACCCCTACAGTGCTGCACCCCCACAGTGCTGCACCCTCACAGTGCTGCACCCCCACAGTGCTGCACCCCCACAGTGCTGCACCCCCACAGTGCTGCACCCTCACAGTGCTGCACCCCCACAGTGCTGCACCCTCACAGCGCTGCACCCCCACAGCGCTGCACCCCCACAGTGCTGCACCCTCACAGTGCTGCACCCTCACAGTGCTGCACCCCCACAGTGCTGCACCCCCACAGCGCTGCACCCCCACAGTGCTGCACCCTCACAGTGCTGCACCCCCACACGCTGCACCGTCACAGCGCTGCACCCTCACAGTGCTGCACCCCCACAGTGCTGCACCCCCACAGTGCTGCACCCTCACAGTGCTGCACCCCCACAGTGCTGCACCCCCACAGTGCTGCACCCCCACAGTGCTGCACCCTCACAGTGCTGCACCCCCACAGTGCTGCACCCCCACAGTGCTGCACCCTCACAGTGCTGCACCCTCACAGTGCTGCACCCCCACAGTGCTGCACCCTCACAGTGCTGCACCCCCACAGTGCTGCACCCTCACAGTGCTGCACCCCCACAGTGCTGCACCCTCACAGTGCTGCACCCCCACAGTGCTGCACCCCCACAGTGCTGCACCCTCACAGTGCTGCACCCTCACAGTGCTGCACCCCCACAGTGCTGCACCCTCACAGTGCTGCACCCTCACAGTGCTGCACCCCCACAGTGCTGCACCCTCACAGTGCTGCACCCCCACATTGCTGCACCCCCACAGTGCTGCACCCTCACAGTGCTGCACCCCCACAGTGCTGCACCCCCACAGTGCTGCACCCTCACAGTGCTGCACCCTCACAGTGCTGCACCCCCACAGTGCTGCACCCTCACAGCGCTGCACCCCCACAGTGCTGCACCCTCACAGTGCTGCACCCCCACACGCTGCACCGTCACAGCGCTGCACCCTCACAGTGCTGCACCCTCACAGTGCTGCACCCCCACAGTGCTGCACCCCCACAGTGCTGCACCCCCACAGTGCTGCACCCTCACAGTGCTGCACCCTCACAGTGCTGCACCCCCACAGTGCTGCACCCTCACAGTGCTGCACCCCCACATTGCTGCACCCTCACAGTGCTGCACCCCCACAGTGCTGCACCCTCACAGTGCTGCACCCCCACAGTGCTGCACCCCCACAGTGCTGCACCCCCACAGTGCTGCACCCTCACAGTGCTGCACCCCCACAGTGCTGCACCCCCACAGCGCTGCACCCCCACAGCGCTGCACCCCCACAGCGCTGCACCCCCACAGCTCTGCACCCTCACAGTGCTGCACCCCCACAGTGCTGCACCCCCACAGTGCTGCACCCTCACAGTGCTGCACCCCCACAGTGCTGCACCCCCACAGTGCTGCACCCTCACAGTGCTGCACCCCCACAGTGCTGCACCCTCACAGTGCTGTACCCTCACAGTGCTGCACCCTCACAGTGCTGCACCCCCACAGTGCTGCACCCCCACAGCGCTGCACCCCCACAGTGCTGCACCCTCACAGTGCTGCACCCCCACAGCGCTGCACCCCCACAACGCTGCACCCCCACAGCGCTGCACCCCCACAGTGCTGCACCCTCACAGTGCTGCACCCTCACAGCGCTGCACCCTCACAGTGCTGCACCCCCACAGTGCTGCACCCCCACAGTGCTGCACTCCCACAGTGCTGCACCCTCACAGTGCTGCACCCCCACAGTGCTGCACCCCCACAGTGCTACACCCCCACAGTGCTGCACCCCCACAGTGCTGCACCCCCACAGTGCTGCACCCCCACAGTGCTACACCCCCACAGTGCTGCACCCTCACAGTGCTGCACCCCCACAGTGCTGCACCCTCACAGTGCTGCACCCTCACAGTGCTGCACCCCCACAGTGCTGCACTCCCACAGCGCTGCACCCCCACAGTGCTGCACCCCCACAGTGCTGCACCCTCACAGTGCTGCACCCCCACAGTGCTGCACCCTCACAGTGCTGTACCCTCACAGTGCTGCACCCTCACAGTGCTGCACTCCCACAGCGCTGCACCCCCACAGTGCTGCACCCCCACAGTGCTGCACCCTCACAGTGCTGCACCCCCACAGTGCTGCACCCTCACAGTGCTGTACCCTCACAGTGCTGCACCCTCACAGTGCTGCACCCCCACAGTGCTGCACCCCCACAGCGCTGCACCCCCACAATGCTGCACCCCCACAGTGCTGCACCCCCACAGTGCTGCACCCTCACAGTGCTGCACCCTCACAGCGCTGCACCCCCACAGTGCTGCACCCCCACAGCGCTGCACCCTCACAGCGCTGCACCCTCACAGTGCTGCACCCCCACAGCGCTGCACCCTCACAGTGCTGCACCCCCACAATGCTGCACCCTCACAGTGCTGCATTCAGACATCAGTCAGGATCCTGCGCACAAGTTCCTGGAGTCCGATTTGAAACCACCGTCTCTGGCTGGAGGGGGGGACTGTCCCTGGAACCATGGCTGTTTGATTTCCCTGTGGCCCTGGCCCTCAGCAGCTAGCTCCAATGGTCACCTTGCTCTGCTGAGAGCTGATGTCTGTCAGGGGGAAAGGGTTGGACTCTGGTCAGCTCAGGAAGCTGGTTTCACACTGCCTGCCTCCCTGCTGGAGGTGGATAGGTGAGAGATGAACATGGGTCGATCAGAGGGACTGTAAAAGAAGACGAGACAGATTGGAAATGTGAAGCAGCAAAATAACAAAATAAAATCACAGTGCGGAGTAATATCTCACAGACATTACTCTATCCCAGCCGAGGAAAGTATCAACCCAGTCAAGTAACGTCCTCACTGATTAAAATGTTTACAGGATTAACACAGCAATCCTGTCAGGGGGGAATGTTCCAGCTCGTTCTCATACCCTCCTCCTCTCTCACTGACAGGTGCAGTTACATTCACTGTTCCCTGGGTTGTCCACAGACTGGTGTCAGCCCATCACAGCATTCAGCTTTCACACCTCAGAGTTGGGTGGTTACGAGTCCAAACCGCACTCCAAATCAAATCATGAAATCGAGACTCACGCTCCAGTGCTGAGGGAGTGCTGCACTGTCAGAGGGTCAGTGCTGTGGAGTGCCGCACTGTCAGAGGGTCAGTGCTGAGGGAGTGCCGCACTGTCAGAGGGTCAGTGCTGAGGGAGTGCCGCACTGTCAGAGGGTCAGTGCTGAGGGAGCGCCGCACTGTCAGAGGGTCAGTGCTGAGGGAGTGCCGCACTGTCAGAGGGTCAGTGCTGAGGGAGTGCCACACTGTCAGAGGGTCAGTGCTGAGGGAGTGCCGCACTGTCAGAGGGTCAGTGCTGAGGGAGTGCCGCACTGTCAGAGGGTCAGTGCTGAGGGAGTGCCGCACTGTCAGAGGGTCAGTGATGAGGGAGTGCCGCACTGTCAGAGGGTCAGTGCTGAGGGAGTGCCGCACTGTCAGAGGGTCAGTGCTGAGGGAGCGCCGCACTATCAGAGGGTCAGTACTGAGGGAGTGCCGCACTATCAGAGGGTCAGTGCTGAGGGAGCGCCGCACTATCAGAGGGTCAGTACTGAGGGAGTGCCGCACTATCAGAGGGTCAGTGCTGAGGGAGCGCCGCACTATCAGAGGGTCAGTACTGAGGGAGTGCCGCACTGTCAGAGGGTCAGTGCTGAGGGAGTGCCGCACTGTCAGAGGGTCAGTGCTGACGGAGAGCCGCACTGTCAGAGGGTCAGTACTGAGGGAGTGCCGCACTGTCAGAGGGCCAGTGCTGAGGGAGTGCCGCACTGTCAGAGGGTCAGTGCTGAGGGAGTGCCGCACTGTCAGAGGGTCAGTACTGAGGGAGCGCCGCACTGTCAGAGGGTCAGTGCTGAGGGAGTGCCACACTGTCAGAGGGTCAGTGCTGACGGAGAGCCGCACTGTCAGAGGGTCAGTACTGAGGGAGTGCCGCACTGTCAGAGGGTCAGTGCTGAGGGAGTGCCGCACTGTCAGAGGGTCAGTGCTGAGGGAGTGCCGCACTGTCAGAGGGTCAGTGCTGACGGAGTACTCATTGTTCTGTGGGATCGTGCTGTGCATTAATCAACTTCTGACCTTCCGACATTACAACATTGAGAACATTTCAGAAAGTTCTTCATTGGCAGTGAGAGCTATGAGATGTCGTGTGGCTGTAAAAGCTTTTGTAGAAATGAGTTTTCCTCCTGTCCGCCCCTCAGTCATTGCTGTCAGCGAGTTGTTAAAATTTTCAAAGGACAGAGACCCCCAGACACACTCTGGCCGAACACAGAGTCCACACTGACCGGCCCAGGCATTGAGTCCGAAGTGCCCAGTCACTGGGGTGAACTGTTGGGCACTGGGACAGTGGTCAGACAGTGGGGACAGTGGTCAGACAGTGGGGATAGTGGTCAGACACTGGGACAGTGGGGACAGTGGTCAGACACTGGGACAGTGGTCAGACACTGGGGACAGTGGTCAGACACTGGGACAGTGGTCAGACAGTGGGGACAGTGGTCAGACACTGGGGACAGTGGTCAGACAGTGGGGACAGTGGTCAGACACTGGGGACAGTGGTCAGACACTGGGACAGTGGTCAGACAGTGGGGACAGTGGTCAGACAGTGGGGACAGTGGTCAGACAGTAAGGGCAGTGGTCAGACAGTGGGGGCAGTGGTCAGACACTGGGGACAGTGGTCAGACAGTGAGGGCAGTGGTCAGACAGTGGGGACAGTGGTCAGACAGTGGGGGCAGTGGTCAGACACTGGGGATAGTGGTCAGACACTGGGACAGTGGTCAGACACTGGGGACAGTGGTCAGACAATGAGGGCAGTGGTCAGACAGTGGGGACAGTGGTCAGACAGTGGGGACAGTGGTCAGACACTGGGGACAGTGGTCAGACAGTGGGGACAGTGGTCAAACACTGGGACAGTGGTCAGACACTGGGGGCAGTGGTCAGACACTGGGACAGTGGTCAGACAGTGGGGACTGTGGTCAACACTGGGACAGTGGTCAGACACTGGGACAGAGGTCAGACACTGGGACAGTGGTCAGACACTGGGGGCAGTGGTCAGACAGTGGGGACAGTGGTCAGACAGTGGGGACAGTGGTTAGACAGTGGGGACAGTTGTCAGACACTGGGACAGTTGTCAGACACTGGGACAGTGGTCAGATACTGGGGACAGTGGTCAGACACTGGGACAGTGGTCAGACAGTGGGAGCAGTGGTCAGACAGTGGGGACAGTGGTCAGACACTGGGACAGTGGTCAGACAGTGGGGACAGTGGTCAGACAGTGGGGACAGTGGTCAGACACTGGGACAGTGGTCAGACAGTAGGGACAGTGGTCAGACAGTGGTCAGACAGTGGGGGCAGTGGTCAGACAGTGGGGACTGTGGTCAGACACTGAGACAGTGGTCAGACAGTGGGGGCAGTGGTCAGACAGTGGGGACAGTGGTCAGACAGTGGGGGCAGTGGTCAGACAGTGGGGGCAGTGGTCAGACAGTGGGGACAGTGGTCAGACACTGGACAATGGTCAGACAGTGGGGGCCGTGGTCAGACAGTGGGGACAGTGGTCAGACAGTGGGGACAGTGGCCAGACACTGGGACAGTGGTCAGACAGTGGGGACAGTGGCCAGACACTGGGACAGTGGTCAGACAGTGGGGACAGTGGTCAGACAGTGGGGACAGTGGTCAGACACTGGAACAGTGGTCAGACAGTGGGGACTGTGGTCAGACAGTGGGGACAGTGGTCAGACAGTGGGGACAGTGGTCAGACAGTGGGGACAGTGGTCAGACACTGGGGCAGTGGTCAGACGGTGGGGACTGTGGTCAGACAGTGGGGGCAGTGGTCAGACAGTGGGGGCAGTGGTCAGACAGTGGGGGCAGTGGTCAGACACTGGGACAGTGGTCAGACAGTGGGGACAGTGGTCAGACAGTGGGGGCAGTGGTCAGACAGTGGGGACAGTGGTCAGACAGTGGGGAGAATGGGTTGATGGACAGAGGCTGGAGGTTTGAGTTGTGGGCAGGTTCTGAAGTGGCCTCTCCCCTTGGGTGTGATGGTCTTTCACGTTTGGCACAGTGAGTGGTCCCTCCAGCTCTCTGCACACACGCGCTCTGCCAGACACTAACCCTCGGTAGCGAGCTAATCCTTCATAAAATGAAGCAGAAATCAAACTCAGAGAGATTGGTAACAGGGTCTTCAAAATACAATGCCCCAGTGTCTGGGACCCCCACCGGACCCCAGCCTCACCCTGGCCCCCCCCCACTCCCCCTGTATAAGAAGCCAATCGGGTCAGGGATAGTGAGTGACCGTCTCACCTCCCCCTCCTCCTGAGCTGCTTGGGGTCTTCACTTGGTAACTGCCTACAATGACCAGTCCCAGAGCGATGACGTGTGTAGAAGCAGCAAAGACCCCCCCCACCGAGTGGATGATGGAATGGGATTAAGTGTCTGACCTCTGTCAGAGTGTCGAGGGTGTGGGAGGCAGTTTGAGTGGCAGGGACAGTGAGCTGGGGGATCGAGCCTGCGGGGATGAAGCAAAACATTTGTCTCAGTGTCAGGGTAATTGATTAACTGACCACGAGACAGAAAGACAGAAACTTGCTCCACTGCGAAAGCAGTTGTTTCATTTGCTTCCCCGTGTATCACAAGCACAGTCTGACCAGGAGGGAATATGTTTCATACACTGGGAAAAATAACTCATTATTCCACTGAAATGCACAGAGCTGGAAATCACACAGTCACTGTATCGATCTGAACTAAAGATTCCATCAGTGAATATTTTATAACCTATTTCCAACGTGACTCAGACTTCTGACTGGAGTCGGGGGGGGTGGGGTTAGAGGTCACTCCTCCCAGCTGCAGCTCTGAATCATAATCTCACTGATAACAAAAGGAGTGTGTCAGCACTGTGTTGTTATGACTCACTGTCTGAGTCACTGCAGCGTGAGTCAGGCAGAGACACAGAGCTGTGGCTCCAGGTCCCACTCAGAACCTGAACACTAATAAAACCGAGATTGAGACTCTGAGTGTAATACTGAGGGAGTGCCGCACTGTCAGAGGGTCAGTGCTGAGGGAGCGCCGCACTGTCAGAGGGTCAGTGCTGAGGGAGTGCCGCACTGTCAGAGGGTCAGTGCTGAGGGAGTGCCGCACTGTCAGAGGGTCAGTGCTGAGGGAGCGCCGCACTGTCAGAGGGTCAGTGCTGAGGGAGTGCTGCACTGTCAGAGGGTCAATACTGAGGGAGTGCCGCACTGTCAGAGGGTCAGTGCTGAGGGAGCGCCGCACTGTCAGAGGGTCAGTGCTGAGGGAGTGCCGCACTGTCAGAGGGTCAGTGCTGAGGGAGCGCCGCACTGTCAGAGGGTCAGTGCTGAGGGAGTGCCGCACTGTCAGAGGGTCAGTACTGAGGGAGTGCCGCATTGTCAGAGGGCCAGTGCTGAGGGAGCGCCGCACTGTCAGAGGGTCAGCGCTGAGGGAGTGCCGCACTGTCAGAGGGTCAGTACTGAGGGAGTGCCGCACTGTCAGAGGGTCAGTGCTGAGGGAGCGCCGCACTGTCAGAGGGTCAGTGCTGAGGGAGCGCCGCACTGTCAGAGGGTCAGTGCTGAGGGAGTGCCGCACTGTCAGAGGGTCAGTGCTGAGGGAGTGCCGCACTGTCAGAGGGTCAGTGCTGAGGGAGTGCCGCACTGTCAGAGGGTCAGTGCTGAGGGAGTGCCGCACTGTCAGAGGGTCAGTACTGAGGGAGTGCCGCACTGTCAGAGGGTCAGTGCTGAGGGAGTGCCGCACTGTCAGAGGGTCAGTGCTGAGGGAGTGCCGCACTGTCAGAGGGTCAGTGCTGAGGGAGTGCCGCACTGTCAGAGGGTCAGTGCTGAGGGAGTGCCGCACTGTCAGAGGGTCAGTGCTGAGGGTGTGCCGCACTGTCAGAGGGTCAGTGCTGAGGGAGTGCCGCACTGTCAGAGGGTCAGTGCTGAGGGAGTGCCACACTGTCAGAGGGTCAGTGCTGAGGGAGTGCCACATTGTCAAAGGGTCAGTATTGAGGGAGTGCCGCACTGTCAGAGGGTCAGTGCTGAGGGAGTGCCGCACTGTCAGAGGGTCAGTGCTGAGGGAGTGCCGCACTGTCAGAGGGTCAGTGCTGAGGGAGTGCTGCACTGTCAGAGGGTCAGTATTGAGGGAGTGCCGCACTGTCAGAAGGTCAGTGCTGAGGGAGTGCCGCACTGTCAGAGGGTCAGTACTGAGGGAGTGCCACACTGTCAGAGGGTCAGTGCTGAGGGAGTGCCTCACTGTCAGAGGGTCAGTGCTGAGGGATGGTCTCACTGTCAGAGGGTCAGTGCTGAGGGAGTGCCTCACTGTCAGAGGGTCAGTACTGAGGGAGTGCCTCACTGTCAGAGGGTCAGTGCTGAGAGAGTGCCACACTGTCAGAGGGTCAGTGTTGAGGGAGTGCCGCACTGTCAGAGGGTCAGTGCTGAGGGAGTGCCGCACTGTCAGAGGGTCGGTGCTGAGGGAGTGCCGCACTGTCAGACGGTCAGTACTGAGGGAGTGCCGCACTGTCAGAGGGTCAGTGCTGAGGGAGTGCCGCACTGTCAGAGGGTCAGTGCTGAGGGAGTGCCGCACTGTCAGAGGGTGAGTGCTGAGGGAGTGCCACACTGTCAGAGGGTCAGTGCTGAGGGAGTGCCACATTGTCAAAGGGTCAGTGCTGAGGGAGTGCCACATTGTCAAAGGGTCAGTATTGAGGGAGTGCCGCACTGTCAGAGGGTCAGTGCTGAGGGAGTGCCGCATTGTCAGAGGGTGAGTGCTGAGGGAGTGCCGCACTGTTAGAGGGTCAGTGCTGAGGGAGTGCTGCACTGTCAGAGGGTCAGTATTGAGGGAGTGCCGCACTGTCAGAAGGTCAGTACTGAGGGAGTACCACATTGTCAAAGGGTCAGTGCTGAGGGAGTGCCACATTGTCAAAGGGTCAGTATTGAGGGAGTGCCGCACTGTCAGAGGGTCAGTGCTGAGGGAGTGCCGCATTGTCAGAGGGTGAGTGCTGAGGGAGTGCCGCACTGTTAGAGGGTCAGTGCTGAGGGAGTGCCGCACTGTCAGAAGGTCAGTGCTGAGGGAGTGCCGCACTGTCAGAAGGTCAGTACTGAGGGAGTGCCACACTGTCAGAGGGTCAGTGCTGAGGGAGTGCTGCACTGTCAGAGGTTCAGTGCTGAGGGAGAGCCGCACTGTCAGAGGGTCAGTGCTGAGGGAGTGCCGCACTGTCAGAGGGTCAGTGCTGAGGGAGTGCCGCACTGTCAGAGGGTCAGTGCTGAGGGAGTGCCGCACTGTCAGAGGGTCAGTGCTGAGGGAGTGCCACACTGTCAGAGGGTCAGTACTGAGGGAGTGCCGCACTGTCAGAGGGTCAGTACTGAGGGAGTACCGCACTGTCAGAGGGTCAGTGCTGAGGGAGTGCCGCACTGTCAGAGGGTCAGTGCTGACGGAGTGCCGCACTGTCAGAGGGTCAGTGCTGAGGGAGTGCCGCACTGTCAGAGGGTCAGTGCTGAGGGAGTGCCGCACTGTCAGAGGGTCAGTGCTGAGGGTGTGCCGCACTGTCAGAGGGTCAGTGCTGAGGGAGTGCCGCACTGTCAGAGGGTCAGTGCTGAGGGAGTGCCACACTGTCAGAGGGTCAGTGCTGAGGGAGTGCCACATTGTCAAAGGGTCAGTATTGAGGGAGTGCCGCACTGTCAGAGGGTCAGTGCTGAGGGAGTGCCGCACTGTCAGAGGGTCAGTGCTGAGGGAGTGCCGCACTGTCAGAGGGTCAGTGCTGAGGGACTGTTGCACTGTCAGAGGGTCAGTATTGAGGGAGTGCCGCACTGTCAGAAGGTCAGTGCTGAGGGAGTGCCGCACTGTCAGAAGGTCAGTACTGAGGGAGTGCCACACTGTCAGAGGGTCAGTGCTGAGGGAGTGCCGCACTGTCAGAGGGTCAGTGCTGAGGGAGTGCCTCACTGTCAGAGGGTCAGTGCTGAGGGATGGTCTCACTGTCAGAGGGTCAGTGCTGAGGGAGTGCCTCACTGTCAGAGGGTCAGTACTGAGGGAGTGCCTCACTGTCAGAGGGTCAGTGCTGAGAGAGTGCCACACTGTCAGAGGGTCAGTGTTGAGGGAGTGCCGCACTGTCAGAGGGTCAGTGCTGAGGGAGTGCCGCACTGTCAGACGGTCAGTACTGAGGGACTGCCGCACTGTCAGAGGGTCAGTGCTGAGGGAGTGCCGCACTGTCAGAGGGTCAGTGCTGAGGGAGTGCCGCACTGTCAGAGGGTCAGTGCTGAGGGAGTGCCACACTGTCAGAGGGTCAGTGCTGAGGGAGTGCCACATTGTCAAAGGGTCAGTATTGAGGGAGTGCCGCACTGTCAGAGGGTCAGTGCTGAGGGAGTGCCGCACTGTCAGAGGGTCAGTGCTGAGGGAGTGCCACACTGTCAGAGGGTCAGTGCTGAGGGAGTGCCACATTGTCAAAGGGTCAGTATTGAGGGAGTGCCGCACTGTCAGAGGGTCAGTGCTGAGGGAGTGCCGCACTGTCAGAGGGTCAGTGCTGAGGGAGTGCCGCACTGTCAGAGGGTCAGTGCTGAGGGAGTGCTGCACTGTCAGAGGGTCAGTATTGAGGGAGTGCCGCACTGTCAGAAGGTCAGTGCTGAGGGAGTGCCGCACTGTCAGAGGGTCAGTGCTGAGGGAGTGCTGCACTGTCAGAAGGTCAGTACTGAGGGAGTGCCACACTGTCAGAGGGTCAGTGCTGAGGGAGTGCCGTACTGTCAGAAGGTCAGTGCTGAGGGAGTGCCGCACTGTCAGAGGGTCAGTGCTGAGGGAGTGCTGCACTGTCAGAGGGTCAGTATTGAGGGAGTGCCGCACTGTCAGAAGGTCAGTGCTGAGGGAGTGCCGCACTGTCAGAGGGTCAGTGCTGAGGGAGTGCTGCACTGTCAGAAGGTCAGTACTGAGGGAGTGCCACACTGTCAGAGGGTCAGTGCTGAGGGAGTGCCGTACTGTCAGAAGGTCAGTGCTGAGGGAGTGCCGCACTGTCAGAGGGTCAGTGCTGAGGGAGTGCCGTACTGTCAGAAGGTCAGTGCTGAGGGAGTGCCGCACTGTCAGAGGGTCAGTGCTGAGGGAGTGCCGCACTGTCAGAAGGTCAGTGCTGAGGGAGTGCCGCACTGTCAGAGGGTCAGTGCTGAGGGAGTGCTGCACTGTCAGAAGGTCAGTACTGAGGGAGTGCCTCACTGTCAGAGGGTCAGTGCTGAGGGATGGTCTCACTGTCAGAGGGTCAGTGCTGAGGGAGTGCCTCACTGTCAGAGGGTCAGTACTGAGGGAGTGCCTCACTGTCAGAGGGTCAGTGCTGAGAGAGTGCCACACTGTCAGAGGGTCAGTGTTGAGGGAGTGCCGCACTGTCAGAGGGTCAGTGCTGAGGGAGTGCCGCACTGTCAGACGGTCAGTACTGAGGGAGTGCCGCACTGTCAGAGGGTCAGTGCTGAGGGAGTGCCACACTGTCAGAGGGTCAGTGTTGAGGGAGTGCCGCACTGTCAGAGGGTCAGTGCTGAGGGAGTGCCGCACTGTCAGAGGGTCAGTGCTGAGGGAGTGCCACACTGTCAGAGGGTCAGTGTTGAGGGAGTGCCGCACTGTCAGAGGGTCAGTGCTGAGGGAGTGCCGCACTGTCAGAGGGTCAGTGCTGAGGGAGTGCCACACTGTCAGAGGGTCAGTGTTGAGGGAGTGCCGCACTGTCAGAGGGTCAGTGCTGAGGGAGTGCCGCACTGTCAGAGGGTCAGTGTTGAGGGAGTGCCGCACTGTCAGAGGGTCAGTGCTGAGGGAGTGCCGCACTGTCAGAGGGTCAGTACGGAGGGAGTGCCGCACTGTCAGAGGGTCAGTACTGAGGGAGTGCCGCACTGTCAGAGGGTCAGTACTGAGGGAGTGCCGCACTGTCAGAGGTTCAGTGCTGAGGGAGTGCCGCACTGTCAGAGGGTCAGTATTGAGGGAGTGCCGCACTGTCAGAGGGTCAGTGCTGAGGGAGTGCCGCACTGTCAGAAGTGCTGCCTTTCAGCTGAGTGCTTGTGGAGTCTATCTCCCTTTTCTCGGTGAATAGAAGGTTGTGTTTAAGTATATTATCGGAGAGCATGGAAGGTTTCCCCAGTGCCTTGGCCAACATTCATCCCTCAATCAACATCACACAAACAGATGATCTGGTTGGATAACATTGTTACCAGTGGGAGATGGTGTACAGATTGACTGCCGCATATCCTGTATTACACTTCAGGCGTACTTCATTGGCTGTGTAGCACCCTGGGATGGCTGAGTGTAAAAGGCGCTACATAAATGCAAGTCTTTTTGTCCTGACTGAAAAACAGGTGTTAGGATCAATAGGAATGTCGAGAGCCTGTCACTTGATTCCTGTTTGTGAGTGAATAAAATGTATGGAATCTCCCTGGTCAGTTTAACAGTGAAATGGTCAATTGGAAACCACAGGGAGCTTTGAAAAAACAGTTTGCATTGAAATAGTCCCATAAAGAGCAGCGTGACATTGCACCAATCAGGTTGAGAGGCGACCTGATAGAAGTTTATAAAATGTTGAGAGGAATAGATAGGGTGGATTCTCAGAGGCTATTTCCCCGGGTTGAAATGGTCACTACGAGAGGACACAGATTTAAGGTGCGGGGAGGGAAGTACAGAGGTGATGTTAGGGGTAAGTTTTTCACTCAGAGGGTGGTGAGTGAATGGAATCGGCTGCCGTCATCGGTGGTGGAGGCAAACTCGCTGGGGTCTTTTAAAAGACTTCTGGATGAGTATATGGGGTTTAATGGGATTGGGGGTTATAGATAGGTCTATAGATTGGTGGGGTTGATGTGATCGGCGCAACTCGAGGGCCGAAGGGCCTGTTTGTGCTGTAATGTTCTATGTTCTATGTTCATAGACAGGTATTACTTGTTATTTAAACGATAATACCTTTCATGTCCTCAGACTAACGATGTGTGCGTTAGGTTGATTGGCCGAGCTGAATTGTCCTGAGTGTCCGAGGGATTAGCAGGATAATTGTGTGGGGTTATGAAATGGGCCATGATGTGATTGTGGTCGGTACAGAATGTCCGAATGGCCTCCTTTTGCACTGTAGGGATTCTCAGACCCCACTAACTGTTTCATTGGAGCTTTACTAAATAAACCATTTCAGGAAGTGGCAGGACTGGTGACCAGAAATCTAGTCACAGAATTAAGTTCTCAGGAGCACCATAAAGGAGGAGAGTGAGGTCGGGAATCATAGAATCCCTGCAGTACAGCAGGGGACCATTCAGCCCATTGAATCTGTACCGACCACAGTCCCACCCAGGCTCTGTTCCCGTAATCCACGTATTTACCCTGCTAAGCCCCTGACACTGGAGTCAATCTAACACAGCCAATCAACCTAACCCGCAGGTGTTTGGAGAGGCCGAGAGGTTTCCAGAGGGAGTCACAGAGCTTGAGGTTAAGGCAGCTGGAGGCACCACAGATGGAGCACAAGAAACCAGAATTAGATAAACACAGACACCTCGGAGGGTGGCTACGAGGTTACAGAGATAGGGAGGGGGTGTAGGGGACTGGAGGAGGTTACAGAGATAGGGAGGGAGTGTCGGGGCTGGAGGAGGTTACAGAGATAGGGAGGGGTGTAGGGGGCTAAAGGAGGTTACAGAGATAGGGAGGGGTGTAGAGGGCTGGAGGAGGTTACACAGATAGGGAGGGGTGTAGGGGCTAAAGGAGGTTACACAGATAGGGAGGGGTGTAGGGGCTAAAGGAGGTTACAGAGATAGGGAGGGGTGTAGGGGGCTGGAGGAGGTTACAGAGATAGGGAGGGGTGTGGGGGCTGGAGGAGGTTACAGAGATAGAAAGGGGGTGTAGGGACTGGAGGAGGTTACAGAGATAGGGAGGGGTGTAGGGGGCTAAAGGAGGTTACACAGATAGGGAGGGGTGTAGGGGGCTAAAGGAGGTTACACAGATAGGGAGGGGGTGTAGGGGCTGGAGGAGGTTACAGAGATAGGGAGGGGGTGTAGGGGGCTGGAGGAGGTTACAGAGATAGGGAGGGGTGGAGGGGACTGGAGGAGGTTACAGAGATAGGGAGGGGTGTAGGGGACTGGAGGAGTTTACAGAGATAGGGAGGGGTGTAGGAGCTGGAGGAGGTTACAGAGATGGAGAGGGGTGTAGGGGGCTGGAGGAGGTTACAGAGATAGGGAGCGGTGGAGGGGACTAGAGGTTACAGAGATAGGGAGGGGTGGAGGGAGTGGAGGAGGTTACAGAGATAGGGAGGGGGTGTAGGGACTGGAGGAGGTTACAGAGATAGGGAGGGGGTGTAGGGACTGCAGGAGGTTACAGAGATAGGGAGGAGTGTAGGGGATTGGAGGAGGTTACAGAGATAGGGAGGGGTGTAGGGGAGTGGAGGAGGTTACAGAGATAGGGAGGGGTGTAGGGGAGTGGAGGAGGTTACAGAGATAGGGAGGGGTGTAGGGGATTGGAGGAGGTTACAGAGATAGGGAGGGGTGTAGGGGATTGGAGGAGGTTACAGAGATAGGGAGGGGTGTAGGGGATTGGAGGAGGTTACAGAGATAGGGAGGGGATGTAGGGACTGGAGGAGGTTACAGAGATAGGGAGGGGTGGAGGGACTGGAGGAGGTTACAGAGATAGGGAGGGGTGTAGGGGAGTGGAGGAGGTTACAGAGATAGGGAGGGGTGTAGGGGATTGGAGGAAGTTACAGAGATAGAACAAAGAAAACTGCAGCACAGGAAGAGGCCCTTCGGCCCACCAGGCTTGTACTGAGCACGTTGCCTGCCTGAAGTAAAACCCCCTACCCTTCCGGGGACCATATCCCTCTACTGCCATTCCCTCCCTAGGGGATGTGATGTCCCAGTGGTATTATTGCTGGACTATTAATCCAGAGATTCAGCTAACATTCTGGGGACCCGGGTTCGAATCCCACCAGGGTAGATGGTGGAGTTTGAATTCAATAAAAAATATCTGGAATTAAGAATCTATTGATGACCATAAAACCATTGTCAATTGTTGGGAAAACCCACCTGGTTCACTAATGTCCTTTAGGGGAGGAAATCTACTGTCCTCACCTGGTCTGGCCTACATGTGACTCCAGAGTCACCGCAATGTGGTTGACTCTCAACTGCCCTCCAGGGGATGGGCAGTAAATGCTGGCCAACCGGTGACACCCATTCCCATGAACAAAAAAAATTTCATGTATTTGTCGAGACGCCCTTAAAACTCACCATCATATCCGCTTCCAGTACCTATCCCGGCAGTGAGTTCCAGGCTCCTACCATCCTCTGTGTAAAAAACTTGCCTCGTACATCTCCTTTAAATCTTGTCCCTTGTACCATAAACCTAGTAATTGACCCTTCCACCCTGGGGAAAAAGCTTCTGACTGTCCACTCTGTCCATGCCCCTCATAATCTTGTAGACTTCTATCAGGTCTCCCCTCAACCTCCATCGTTTCAATGAGAACAAACCAAATTTCCCCAACCTCTCCTCATAGTTAATGCCCTCCATACCAGGTAACATCCTGGTAAATCCTTTCTGTACCCTCTCCAAAGCCTCCACATCCTTCTGGTAGTGTGGTGACCAGAATTGAACATTATATTCCAAATGGGGCCTAACTAAGGTTCTATAAAGCTGCAACATGACTTGCCAATTTTTAAACTCAATGCATTGGCCAATGAAGGCAAGCATGTCATATGCCTTTTTGATTACCTTCTCTACCTGCATTGCCTCTTTCAGTGACCTGTGTACTTGTACACTCAGATCCCTCTGCCTTTTCTTAAGGGTTCTGCCATTCACTGGATATTTCCCATCTGTGTTAGACCTTCCAAAATGCATCACCTCACATAGAAGGCAGGCAGCTTAACCCTGGATGGTCAGGGCATTACCCTGAAGAATGAATCAGTGAATGGCTGTCACTTATTTTGTTTAGTTAAAACAGATGCAATGTTTTTTTTTGTCTGAAGCTAACCGGCCCGTGTGTATTTAGTGCAGATAGCCTGGTTTAAATTTTAGACAATGTTTAGCAGTTAACTGGTGGTCACCTGGTGCACTTCCCATAGCAATGCCTCTACCAGTCAGAATCTGCTTGTCAACCAATCAGCACTCTCTTCTCATGCAGTATACATTGTTGTTTTCCCCTGACGTTGAGATTCTTGGGAAATTTCCTTACGAGTGTAAAATAAAAAGCTTCAACATATTTGTTCTTTCGGCAGTATTTTTAAGTAATAGATTTAAAGTGGGTCATAAGGGTGGCACAGTGGTTGGCACTGCTACCTCACAGTGCCAGGAACCCAGGTTCGATTCCAGCCTTGAGTGATTGCGTGGAGTCTACACATTCTCCCCATGTCTGCATGGGTTTCCTTTGAATGCTCTGGTTTCCTCCTACAGTACAAAGATGGTTGGGTTGATTGGCCATACTAAATTGCCCCACAATGTCAGAGGGGGATTAGTGGGGTAAAAAAGTGGGGTTAAGGGGATGGGGCCTGGGTGAGATTGTTGTTGGTGCAGGCTCGATGGGCCGAATGACATCCTTCTGCACTGTCACGATTCTATGATTCTGCGAATATCTTTCCGTATTTGTGGGTGCAAGAGAGTTACATCATCGCTAAGGGATTTTCTGTTTCCAGCGCTTTCCTGTAACACAGCGACTGGCTCAGACTATGAGGTACTAAAGGATTGGAGAGAATTTTCAAGCTGAACTCTGTGCAGATACATTAATCTTTTGACAGGAGGAGTAGTGGAACCTTGAATAGATGTTGTTCTTTCAGCAGAGAGAGGTGGGGAGGTGCTGGGGGAGACCCAGACTGGGAAACTCATTGGTTGTGTTGTTAATATGATGTTTAATTGCTGCTTGGTACATAATTAAATTAAAGGCTTCAGTTGTTGCAAATTACTATTAAGTATCTCATTTAAAATGGAGGTAGGGAATGAGAATGACTACTGATTAGATTCATTGGCCTGAAATCAATGATTCTGTCACTGGAGACCACTTGATCATATCTATAACAAGACTTCATCCCAACTTCACTCCTGGAGGTTCTGACTTGTTGCTGTTTGGAATCTCATTCAAGTGGCCATTCCCTGAGGAGAGGCAGCCAATTGTACCTCTCCTGATATCAAGAGCAACATAGAATTTATATAGAACCTGAACTGCTGCAAAATGTTCCAAATAGCACTTCATCGGAGCAATGATCAAACATAACTTGACATTCCACTCCACAAGGAGATATTAAGACAATTGATTATAACCTTTGTCATGGAGAGCGGGTTTAAAGAGATGAGAGAGTAACTGAGGGGGTTAAGGAGGGAATTCCAGAACTCTCAGCTGGAGATACAGACACTAATGATGGATCAATTAAAAGGAAGGGAGCTCCAGAGGCCAAAAATCAAGGAGTGCGGAGATCTCGGAGGGTTTACAGGTGCAATGCATTGGAATAGCCAAACTTTTTGTCATGTTGCTTTCTCTGCTGCCCTCTCCGGTGGGGAGGTTCATTCACAGCTGACTGCAGCTGAGAGTATCTTCATCTCGTTGCTAATCAACAGAAAGGTGGCCATGAGACTGCGGCCAATTATTTTCTTACATTTCATTTTCAAAATTAAACAGCAAGCACTGGAGCAGCACGGGGTGGCATGGTGATTAACACTGCTGCCTCACAGCACCAGGGACCTCAAGTCACTGTCTGGGTGAAGTTTGCACATTCTCCACATACCTGTCTGGGTTTCCCCACGTGCTCCAGTTTCCTCCCACACTCCAAAGAGGTTCAGGTTAGGTTGTTTGGCTGTGATAAGTAAGTATCAGGGGGATTAACAGGGTAAATATGTGGGGTTGTGGGGATAGGACCTGGGTAGGATTGTGGTTGGTACAGTCTCGATGGACTGAAAGGCCCCCTCCAGCATTGTGGGGATTCTGTGACTCTAAACAATGGAAAATGCTGAAGTTAATAAGATTTTCTGTTCATTTAATGGCATGACTCAGAATGAAATTGCACTTGGAGTTGTGTTCTCTCAGGAAGCAGTTGCCCACTAATGTAGGTTACATTATTTGATTTGATTTTATTATTGTCACATGTATTAGTATACAGTGAAAGTATTGTTTCCTTGCAGATTATGTAGATAAACAGAGAACAAAGAAAATTACAGCACAGGAACTGGCCCTTCGACCCTCCAAGCCTGCACTGACCACACTGCCCGACTGAACTAAAACCTCTACCCCTCCCGGTACCATATCCCCCTATTCCCACCTCATTCATCTATTTGTCAAGACGCCCCTTAAACGTCACTATCGTATCCGCTTCCACCACCTCTCCGGCAGTGAGTTCCAGGCACCCACTACTCTCTCTGTGTAAAAAATCTGCCTTGCACATCTCCTTTAAACCTTGCCCCTCGCACCTTAAACCTGTGCCCCCCCCTAGTAATTGACTCTTCCACCCTGAAAAAAGCTTCTGACTATCCACTCTGTCCATGCCCCTCATAATCTTGTAGACTTCTATCAGGTCGTCCCTCAACCTCTGTCGTTCCAGTGAGAATAAAAACTGTTCATAGCGAAGAAAAGGAGAGAGTGCAGAATGTAGTGTTACAATCATTGTTAGGGTGTAGAGAAAGATCAACTTAATGCGAGGTAAATAAGTCCATTCAAAAGTCTGATAGCAGCAAGGAAGAAGCTGTTCTTGAGTCAGTTAACTGTTCTTGAGTGGGCTTTGTTCACAACTCTTAGTCATTTATTGCGGTTTTTGGGCAGAGCAGGAGCCCAGACCAAACTGTAATACAACCAGAAAGAATGCTTTCTATGGTGCATCTTTAGAACTTGGTGACAGTTGTAGCGGACATGCCAAATTTCCTTAGTCTCCTGCGAAAGTAAAAGCATTGGTAGGTTTTCTTAACTATAGTGTTCACATGGTGTGACCAGGACAGGTTGTTGGTGATCTGGACACCTAAAAACTTGACGCTCTCGACCATTTCTACTTTGTCCCCATTGATGTAATGATGTGGGTATGCCGGCGTTGGACTGGCGTAAACACAGTAAAAAGTCTGACAACACCAGGTTTTAGTCCAACCGATTTATTTGATAATATTCTCACAAGCTTTCGAGGAGGCTGCCTCTTCGTCAGGTGAATGGAGAGTTCTGACCTCAGGACAGACAGAGCATATAAAGCACAGACAGTTGCTGATTAGAATGCGAATCCTTACACCTAACCTGCTGTTCAAGTCTTAAAGTGGCTGATAATGTGAGTGGAAGGAGCACTGATCACAGTTTAAAGAGATGTGTATTGTCTCCAGACAGTACAGTAAGTGAGGTTTTGCAAACCCAGGCAAGTCACGGGGGTTACAGATAGTGCGACATGAACCCAAGATCCCTGTTGAGACCGTCCTCATGTGTGCGGAACTTGGCTATCAGTCTCTGTTCAGCGACTCTGCGCTGTCGTGTGTCGTGAAGGCCGCCTTGGAGAATGCTTACCCGAAGGTCAGAGGCTGAATGCCCGTGACCACTGAAGTGTTCGCCAACAGGAAGGGAATTGATGTAGACAGGGGCATGTTCTCCTTTACGCTTCCTGAAGTCGACGACTATCTCCTTTGTTTTGTTGACATTGAGGAGAGATTATTGCTGTCGCACCAGTTCACCAGATTCTCGATCTCGTTCTTGCACTGTGTCTCGTCGTTTTTTGAGATCCGACCCACTATGGTGGTGTTATCAGCAAACTGAAAATTGAATTGGAGGGGAATTTGGCACACAGTTATAGGTGTATAAGGAGTATAGTAATGGACTAAGAACACAACCCTGTGGGGCACTGGTGTTGAGGATGATCGTGGAGGAGGTGTTGTTGCCTATCCTCACTGATTGCGGTCTATGAGTTAGGAAGTCTAGGATCCAGTTGCAGAGGGAGGAGCCGAGCTCCAGGCCACAAAATTTGGAGATGTGTCTCGTAGGAATAATGGTGTTAAAGGCTGAGCTGTAGTCAGTGAATAGGAGTCTGTTATCTCAGTGTTCCAGGGTTGAGTGTAGGGCCAGGGAGATAGCGTCTGCAGTGGACCTGTTGCAGCGATAGGCGAAGTGCAGTCCGGGAGGCTGGAATTGATTTGTGCCATGACTAACCTTTCCAAGCACTTCATAATGGTGGATGCCCGAGCCAAGGACGACAGTCATTAAGGCCACGCTGTTTGGCTTTGCTTTGGTACGGGGGTGGGGCCTCAGATTGGTGTAAAGAGAAGTTGAGCATGTCTGCGCATACTCCCCTGCCAGCTGATCCACGCAGGATCTGAGTGCACCTCCTGGGCACCCCATCCGGGCCGGTCACTTTCCGTGGGTTGACTTTTGAGAAAGCTGCTGGGACATTGGCAATGGTGACCTCGGATACAGGTTTGTCTGAGGCTTCCAGGGTGAAGGGCATGCTCTCACTGACCTCTTGCTTAGAACAGTCATTGAATGCATTGAGCTCATCAGGACAGTGAAGCCAGCAATTTTACATGCCTTCATCTTGTAGCCTGTTACCTTCTTGCAGACCTTGCCATAATTGGTGGAGTCGGAATTCTCAGATTGAAGTTAGAAATCAATCTCAGAAACATGTTCGTACGGGGCCTAAAGAACAGGAAAATCCAAGCCAAACTTTTGACAAAGGCAATAAGCATAGACACGGCAGAAAGAGATTTTTACAAATTGCTGGGAGTTCTTTTCCCTGAGTTGGCTTGGGAGGTTGTCTCAATTTCAGCAAGTTCTCAGCCAAGTTCACAGTGTTAGCGTCTGAAATTTAGATGCTACTGTTGCCATGGTAGCCACTAACAAATTAAATGCCCCGTTTCCCATCGAAGCACCATGCCTGTGTGAAAGTTGGTTATAGCATGTAGGATTAGTGGAAGGGATAATGGTGCAGGTATGACTGAACATGTTGTTAGCTTTACCCAGTGCAGTACACAGCAGTGAAGATTATAGAAGGAGGGATTTGAAAACAAGAAGAGAACTCAGCATCGCCAGACCAGGGAACAATGTCAGCACCAAACAGGCAAGTGAATGAATGAACAGCGATTGGTGTTTGGAAACAAGAAGCAAGAGTTTTTGAGGCTGGAAGATAAAGAGACCAGCCAGGAAAGTGTTGGAAGAGTCAGGTCTGGAGCTCCAAGTCAATATTCCAACAGGAACACGGGATGGTTATCGTTGTGAGGTCTCGAGCTCAGTTCCCAACTCCCTGGTCCAAGAGCAGGTGAAGGAATAGGATTGACCCAGCTCCAATCTAGATCAGCGAATTCGGGAGATTTCAGCTGAATAGGTTGGACTGTTGGGGCTCTCGCACCTGGTGAGGGGGTTGGAGGGACACAAAACCGTGAGGAATTGGACAGAGCAGAGAGAGGGAAACTGTCCCCACTGGTGGAAGGATTGAAAGCCGGAGGGCAGTGACATTGGTAAAAACTTTCTTTCACATAATCTGTCATTGGGTCGTAAAAAAATAGGAGCGGAATTAGGCCATTCAGCCCATCGAATCTGCTCCGCCATTAACATGGCTGATGTGGTTCGAACCTGAAATGGTCAAGTGGTATAGTGGGTATTGTAATCCAGAGAGTGGTGCTCGAGGGGACCTGGGTTTCGAATCCCGTCATGCCAGCTGGTGAAACTTGTTAAATCCCTGGAATTAAGAATGTGCTACGGTCACGAAACCGAATATCCTTCAGGGAAGGAAATCTGCCGTCTGGTCTACACGTGACTCCAGGTCCACAACAAAGTGGTTGACTCTCTGAATGGAGGGCAGTTAGGGATGGGCAATAAATGCTGGCCCAGCCAGCGCTCACATTCCATGAGTGAATAAGGAAATAAAATGCACTGTCTGAGAGCGTGGTGGAGGCAGATCAGAAAGGGAGCCACAATCTTATCTGAGGAGGGGGAGTTGCAGCTGGGGGACTGAGGCAGGGAGGGGTACTAACCGAGCTGAAAAGGGGCATGCACAAAACGTGATGGACCGAATGGCCTCCTCCTGTGTTTACGATCACTCGATTGACTCCAGCTCAGCGCAGCCAGGAAATAAATCAAAAGCCTGACAACAGGTGGTGCCTGTTCTCTCTGAGCCATTGCTGTCTCAGAGGTTAGACTCGATCAGGTCTCTGAAGGAATCTGTTGTACGAGAGAAAATGAAGAAGAAATGGGCTCACAGACACGGCATTCGAACCATTAATTCTGATCTCAAACACTGAAAATGAGTTGTTATCTGTTGTGTGAAAACAAATTGATTTCCCTGAGGTGCTATTTGTGTCAAAAATCATAAACTTGCCCATAAAGAATGAGGTTGTAATGTCTGTGAAGGAAGGTACTCTGAGGAAATGTTCCCTCGCTGATGGTCACTGCTGTCACCATGGTAACAGGCTGATCGGGCAGACGGATACAGCGTCAGTAAAGTGACACAGCGTTGTGTTTGGCTCCAGGCTGTTGGGTTCAGGGTCCCCGGGAATAGGAGCTGAGGATTGGGGGAGTGGGCTGGGACTGCTCACACAGCAACACTGATCCACCAGCAAACACTCAGTGGCAGGACTGAGGGTTCCATCACTCAGTGTATCACACTCTCACCTTCAACAGTCACTCCAGAATATGGAGGACATCATCTAGGCTGACCCTTGGGTTGCAGCACTGAGGGAGTGCCGCACTGTCAGAGGGTCAGTGCTGAGGGAGTGCCGCACTGTCAGAGGGTCAGTGCTGAGGGGAGTGCCGCACTGTCAGAGGGTCAGTGCTGAGGGAGTGCCGCACTGTCAGAGGGTCAGTGCTGAGGGTGAGTGCCGCACTGTTAGAGGGTCAGTACTGAGGGAGTGCCGCACTGTCAGAGGGTCAGTGCTGAGGGAGTGCCGCACTGTCAGAGGGTCAGTGCTGAGGGAGTGCCGCACTGTCAGAGGGTCAGTGCTGAGGGAGTGCCGCACTGTTAGAGGGTCAGTACTGAGGGAGTGCCGCACTGTCAGAGGGTCAGTGCTGAGGGAGTGCCGCACTGTCAGAGGGTCAGTGCTGAGGGAGTGCCGCACTGTCAGAGGGTCAGTGCTGAGGGAGTGCCGCACTGTCAGAGGGTCAGTGCTGAGGGAGTGCCGCACTGTCAGAGGGTCAGTGCTGAGGGAGTGCCGCACTGTCAGAGGGTCAGTGCTGAGGGAGTGCCGCACTGTCAGAGGGTCAGTGCTGACGGAGTGCCGCACTGTCAGAGGGTCAGTGCTGAGGGAGTGCCGCACTGTCAGAGGGTCAGTGCTGAGGGAGTGCCGCACTGTCAGAGGGTCAGTGCTGAGGGAGTGCCGCACTGTCAGAGGGTCAGTGCTGAGGGAGTGGCCGCACTGTCAGAGGGTCAGTGCTGAGGGAGTGCCGCACTGTCAGAGGGTCAGTGCTGAGGGGGTGCCGCACTGTCAGAGGGTCAATACTGAGGGAGTGCCGCACTGTCAGAGGGTCAGTACTGAGGGAGTGCCGCACTGTCAGAGGGGTCAGTGCTGAGGGAGTGCCGCACTGTCAGAGGGTCAGTGCTGAGGGAGTGCCGCACTGTCAGAGGGTCAGTGCTCAGGGAGTGCCGCACTGTCAGAGGGTCAGTACTGAGGGAGTGCCGCACAGTCAGAGGGGTCAGTACTGAGGGAGTGCTGCACTGATAGAGGGTCAGTACTGAGGGGAGTGCCACACTGTCAGAGGGTCAGTGCTGAGGGAGTGCCGCATTGTCAAAGGGTCAGTGCTGAGGGAGTGCCGCATTGTCAAAGGGTCAGTACTGAGGGAGTGCTGCACTGTCAGAGGGTCAGTGCTGAGGGAGTGCCGCACTGTCAGAGGGTCAGTGCTGAGGGGGCGCCGCACTGTCAGAGAGTCAGTACTGAGGGAGTGCCGCAATGTCAGAGGGTCAGTTCTGAGGGGAGTGCCGCACTGTCAGAGGGTCAGTACTGAGGGAGTGCCGCACTGTAAGAGGGTCAGTACTGAGGGAGTGCCCGCACTGTAAGAGGGTCAGTACTGAGGGAAGTGCCGCACTGTAAGAGGGTCAGTGATGAGGGAGTGCCGCACTGTAAGAGGGTCAGTACTGAGGGAGTGCCGCACTGTAAGAGGGTCAGTACTGAGGGAGTGCCGCACTGTAAGAGGGTCAGTACTGAGGGAGTGCGCACTGTCAGAGGGTCAGTGCTGAGGGAGTGCCGCACTGTCAGAGGGTCAGTCCTAAGGGAGCGCCAAACTGTCAGAGGGTCAGTGCTGAGGGAGTATCGCACTGTCAGAGGGTCAGTGCTGAGGGAGTATCGCACTGTCAGAGGGTCAGTGCTGAGAGAGTGCCGCACTGTCAGAGGGTCGGTGCTGAGGGAGTGCCGCACTGTCAGAGGGTCAGTGCTGAGGGAGTGCCGCACTGTCAAAGGGTCAGTACTGAGTGAGTGCCGCACTGTTAGAGGGCCAGTGCTGAGGGAGTGCCGCACTGTCAGAGGGTCAGTGCTGAGGGAGTGCCGCACTGTCAGAGGGTCAGTACTGAGGGAGTGCCGCACTGTCTGAGGGGTCAGTGCTGAGGGAGTGCTGCACTGTCAGAGAGTCAGTGCTGAGGGAGTGCCGCACTGTCAGAGGGTCTGTGCTGAGGGAGTGCCGCACTGTCAGAGGGTCGGTGCTGAGGGAGTGCCGCACTGTCAGAGGGTCAGTGCTAAGGGAGTGCCGCACTGTCAGAGGGTCGGTGCTGAGGGAGTGCCGCACTGTCAGAGGGTCAGTGCTGAGGGAGTGCCGCACTGTCAGAGGGTCAGTGCTGAGTGAGTGCCGCACTGTTAGAGGGCCAGTGCTGAGGGAGTGCCACACTGTCAGAGGGTCAGTGCTGAGGGGAGTGCCGCACTGTCAGTGGGTCAGTGCTGAGGGAGTGCCACACTGTCAGAGGGTCAGTACTGAGGGAGTGCCGCACTGTTAGAGGGTCAGTACTGAGGGAGTGCCGCACTGTCAGAGGGTCAGTGCTGAGGGAGTGCCGCACTGTCAGAGGGTCAGTGCTGAGGGAGTGCCGCACTGTCAGAGGGTCAGTGCTGAGGGAGTGCCGCACTGTCAGAGGGTCAGTGCTGAGGGAGTGCCGCACTGTCAGAGGGTCAGTGCTGAGGGAGCGCCGCACTGTCAGAGGGTCAGTACTGAGGGAAGTGCCGCACTGTCAGAGGGTCAGTGCTGAGGGAGCGCCGCACTGTCAGAGGGTCAGTGCTGAGGGAGTGCCGCACTGTCAGAGGGTCAGTGCTGAGGGAGTGCCGCACTTTCAGAGGGTCAGTACTGAGGGAGTGCCACACTGTCAGAGGGTCAGTGCTGAGGGAATGCCGCACTGTCAGAGGGTCAGTGCTGAGGGAGTGCCGCACTGTCAGAGGGTCAGTACTGAGGGAGTGCCGCACTGTCAGAGGGTCAGTGCTGAGGGAGTGCCGCACTGTCAGAGGGTCAGTGCTGAGGGGAGTGCCGCACTGTCAGAGGGTCAGTACTGAGGGAGTGCCGCACTGTCAGAGGGTCAGTGCTGAGGGGAGTGCCGCACTGTCAGAGGGTCAGTACTGAGGGAGTGCCGCACTGTCAGAGGGTCAGTACTGAGGGAGTGCCGCACTGTCAGAGGGTCAGTGCTGAGGGGAGTGCCACACTGTCAGAGGGTCAGTGCTGAGGGAGTGCCGCACTGTCAGAGGGTCAGTACTGAGGGAGTGCCGCACTGTCAGAGGGTCAGTGCTGAGGGAGTGCCACACTGTCAGAGGGTCAGTGCTGAGGGAGTGCCACACTGTCAGAGGGTCAGTGCTGAGGGAGTGCCGCACTGTCAGAGGGTCAGTGCTGAGGGAGTGCCGCACTGTCAGAGGGTCAGTACTGAGGGAGTGCCGCACTGTTGTAGGGTTGATTTTGGTTTTTTTAGCTGAGCCTTTAACCCCATGGCCTCTTTGTCTTTTCATTGAAATGTAAATATTTCTGAAACTATCGAAACGTAGGAAAGAGAAGAGGGGGCCATTCAGCCCTTCGAGTTGCTGCACCACCCTGTATGAACATGGCTGATCCTGTATCTCAGTCCCCTCCTCCCACTCTCTCTCCGTACACCTTGATGCCTCAGAGTCCAGAAATCTATCTGTTGTTCTTCTTAAATATATTTAGTGACTTGGCCTCTCCAGCCTCCTGTGACAGAGAATTCCACAGATTCACCTCCCTCTCAGTGAGGAAGTTTCTCCTTATCTCAGTGTTAAATGGCCTACCCCGTATCCTGAGACTCTGACTCCTTGTTCTAGACACCCACACCCCCCCCCCCACCGCCCCAATGAGATCCTCTCTCATTCCTCTAAATTCGAGTGAATACAGGCTCATTCGACCCAATCTCTCCTCTTACGACAATCCTGCCACCCCAGGAATCAGTCTGGTGAGGCCTTCACTTGCACTCCCTCTGTGGCAAGTATATCCTTTCTTATGTAATTGGCCCAAAATTGCACACAATACACGAGGTGTGGTCCTCACCAGGGCCCTGTACAGCTGCAGTTTCTTTACTCCTGTACTCAACTCCTCTTGTAATGAAGGCCAGTAGACATTTGCCTCCATTGCTGTATTTGAATGCTTGCTTTCAATAACTGGTGTACTTGGACATCCAGCTCCCTTTGTATATCAACATTTTCCAACCTACCGCCATTTAAATAATACCCAGCCATTTTATTTTTCCTACAAAAATGAATAACTTCTGTTACAAATACAGCTGTTATTGCAGCTGGACAAGTCAGATCTCCGGGGTGGAACCAGGTGGATAGATCCTCAGTTTTATTTTATGTTTTGAAGCATGGATTTAGGCGACTGAACAGAGTCACAGGAGTCTCTCGCTGGTGAACTTTTAACAAAAATAATTAAACACTTAAGCAAGAACTATAATACACTAACTCCTTCACACCAGCTATACCTTGATAGATATACACAGATTCGTAATGACAACACAGTTACAAAATCTATCTTATAGTTTAATGCTCACAATAAATACACGCTCCATTGGGTGAACAATGGTCAGACCCATCACACTGAGACAGTGTCACCCAGAATAACTTGCATCGATTTTTCATCAACCATCCCCGATGTCCTTCACACTGTGAGCCGGCCAGCCTTACTGGAACTCTGTTTCA